>WNYD01000014.1:0-36808 GCA_021396205.1 Sporothrix brunneoviolacea | reverse complement strand
TCTTTGCCGGTTTTTTCCCCCCTTTTTTTTTTTTCCACCCCCCCCCTTTCCCTTTAATTACACCCCCTTTTTTTGCTTTTTTTTTTTTCCCCCCCCCCCCCCCCCCCCTCTCTCTCTCTTTCCCGAGGTGGTTATTACAAGCACGTATTCTTGCAAAACACGAAACAGGGTTTTGTATTACTGGGCCCTTAGCCTGAGCCGTTGCTACGGGTCATAATAGAAAGAAAACCCGATCTCTATAACCCTGTCAAACACGCAATGGTGAGCTGTATTGCTGACATCCATTACAGTCTTTTTTCAAATACTCGTCAGTATTTGACAAAGGAGAAGCATACCAAATCGCTGGCTCGGGTAGTATAAAAAGGCTCGCGAGCTCAACCCATGACACACATCCGACCTTTCTTCCAGCGATGCCAACGACGCCAACACCTCGCTACTTATAGTTCTACCTCAGGTTTCTGTCCCAGCAACAGCAAAAGTACGGCTAGGTACTCATTTCACATTGCTTTCGTCAGGCAACAAGTAGCCGTGTCACTGCTGGCCTCTTCTCGCCCTCCTCCGAACGTGTTTGCTTTTTCCGCCCCCTCATTTCGCCCCCTCTCAAGTCAAAGTGTCTTCGGCCAACTGCTAGGTGCAGAAGCTTTCTGCCGACAACCACAAGATCGCTCTGTTGCTACCACAACTGTACCTTTCAGCAGCACAGCATCCTTTGTGAGCTTTCATAATCGTGTTTCCAGCCTCACTGGATCTTCCTACACGAGCACTTTCGTTACACCACCACAACACCGTACGCACAACCGCAAGCCAAGCGTCAACATCCATCGCCTCCAGGGCCACGTCGCTACGTCCGCCTCTCTCACCTATCGCCAGGATCGCCTTCTTATCATATCTAGGCGCTTCCCCCCTTCGGTTTTCTCTAAGCGACACATTTATACCTCTGCATATTCGACCACGCCTTCTTTCCCATTTCTTGGTAGCATATTGCAAGTTGGAAAGAAAGCGTTTTCGACAATGCCACGGAGCCCGGCAGAAGCCGCTGAGGCGACAGACTCACGGCGCGAGAGCATCACGCCACCGGTAAGGGCAATTACCGAGGCCCTCGAAAAACCATCTTTGGATGATCGGTCGTACAGAGTCATTGAACTAGCCAACGGTTTAGAGGCTCTACTGGTTCATGATGCCGAGACCGATAAAGCTAGTGCGTCGCTAGACGTCGGAGTTGGCAACTTCAGTGATGAGGATGACATGCCTGGCACTGCCCACGCTGTTGAACATGTGAGTCGTGTTACCCTTTTTTCTCCTTCTCTTTCCCCTTATTTTTCCTACTGTTGTGTCGTCTTATTTTGCAACCAAACGTCGGGCGGCTGTGGCGGCGGAACAGGGTGAGAGAGACAACCCGCTAACAGGCGTCTAGCTTTTATTCATGGGTACAAAAAAGTTTCCAGAGGAGAACGCATACAACCAATACCTTTCATCAAACTCTGGCGGTTCCAATGCATACACGTCGTCTACGTCGACAAATTATTTTTTTGATGTGTCTGGTCAACCGCACAATGACGGCGTAGCGTCGGCGACAAACCCTTCTCCTTTATATGGTGCTTTGGATCGGTTTGCGCAGTTCTTCATTGAGCCCCTTTTTCTTGCTTCCACCGTGGACCGGGAACTCCGTGCCGTGGACTCGGAAAACAAGAAAAATCTCCAAAACGACCAATGGCGCATTCACCAACTAGAAAAGTCGCTGACGAACCCAAAGCACCCTTTTTGTCACTTCAGCACAGGTAATCTGGAAGTTCTCAAGCTCGAACCTGAAGCGCGGGGCATCAACGTGCGAGAGCGGTTCATGGAGTTCCACGACAAATACTATTCTGCAAACCAGATGAAGCTGGTTGTATTGGGCCGTGAGCCACTTGACGTCTTGCAGGACTGGGTCTCCGAGCTGTTTTCTGCCATCCCCAACAAGAACTTGGCACCCAACCAGTGGCCCGACGAAGTTCCTTACTTGGCGGAACATCTTGGATTGCAGACATTTGTGAAACCGGTTATGGACTCAAGGGATCTTAATCTCCGCTTTCCTTGCCCCGATGAGACGCTTCTGTACGATTCACAGCCGAGTCGATATGTCAGCCACTTGATCGGCCACGAAGGTCCAGGAAGCATCATGTCATACATCAAGTCGAAAGGTTGGGCAAACGGCCTAGGAGCTGGAATGTATCCAGTTTGTGCCGGCACGCCTGGTATCTTCGAGGTGACAATTCGCCTAACAGAAGAGGTAACATTTTTCGGCCTTCCCCCTTGTTACCATTTTCCCATTCTAACTGGCCATGTAATAGGGCCTGAAAGACTATCGAGAAGTTGTGAAGGTATTCTTTCAGTATGTCTCTCTGCTGCGCGAGAATCCGCCGCAAGAGTGGATCTTTGAAGAACAGAAAGGAATGGCAGATGTCGATTTCAAATTCAAGCAAAAAACCCCTGCAAGTCGTTTTACAAGCAAAACCAGCGCCCTCATGCAGCGCCTCATACCGCGTGAGCGTCTTCTAAGCGGAATGAACTGCCTCCACAAATTTGAACCTGACCTCATACAACGCACGATCGACTGCTTGCGCCCCGATAACCTCCGAATCACGGTAACATCTCGCACTTATCCCGGCGACTGGAATAAGAAGGAGAAGTGGTATGGGACGGAATATAGAGAGGAGAAGATTTCTGCCGACTTTATGGCAGACATTGGACAAGCCTACTCGGTATCGAAATCCAGCCGCACCCCTAAACTCCACCTCCCGCACAGGAATCAGTTTGTACCGAAGAAACTGGAAGTGGAAAAAAAGGAGGTTAGCGAGTCTGCAACCGCGCCGCGGATCATTCGGAACGATGAACTGGCGCGGACGTGGTTCAAGAAAGATGACACATTCTGGGTGCCAAAGGGAACACTGACCGTCAGCATCAAGAACCCGATCATATTCTCAGTAGCTGAGAACTACATCAAAACGAACCTCTTCACAGAGCTTGTCCGAGATGCCCTAGAAGAATACTCATATGATGCGGATCTTGCTGGCCTGCTATACAACGTCTCGCTAGAACAGCGAGCTCTGGTCATTGAAGTTTCCGGATATAACGACAAACTGCCTGTGCTCCTAGAGCAGGTCCTGGTCACAATGCGAGATTTGGATATCAAAGACGACCGCTTTGCTATCATTAAAGAGCGGGCCAGTCGCGCACTTCGAAACTACGCCTTTCAGCAACCCTATCATCTTCTGGCCGAATATATGTCTTGGTTAACATCACCGTCCACCTACACAGTCGAAGAGCTAGCTCAAGAACTACCGGGCATCACGGCTGGCTCGATGCGCCGCTTTTCCAAGGAACTTCTTGGCCAATTGCACATGGAAATTCACGCCCACGGAAACTTGTACAAGGAAGACGCATTGAAGCTGACGGATATGATCGAGTCGACCCTCCGACCGCGCGCCTTGCCGCGAGCGCAATGGCCTATCTGGCGTGAAGTTGTCCTTCCCCGAGGCTGCAACTATATCTTCGAAAAGACGCTCGAGGACAAGGAAAATGTGAACCATGCTCTGGAATATGTACTACACATCGGTGATCGGGCTGACAGGCCAACGCGAGCGCGATCGTTGCTTTTGGATCAGCTCACCCAAGAGCCAGCGTGGGACCAGCTTCGAACGAAAGAGCAGCTAGGATACGTGGTGTTCAGTGGAGTCCGTTCCGGCACAACTACGATGGGTTTCCGCTTCCTCGTCCAGAGCGAGAAGGTTCCACAGTTTCTCGAGGAGCGCGTGGATGCGTTTTTGACAGACTATGCCGAGACCCTGGCAAATATGTCTGACACGGCGTTTGAAGGCCACAAGCGCAGCCTCATTGTCAAGCGCCTAGAGAAACCCAAGAACCTCTACCAGGAGACTTCGCGCCATTGGGTTCAGATCTACAATGAGTTCTATGACTTTGAATTTGGTATGTTCTTGTCTTCTTGCTTATATGGGCCTTTGCGCACTATGATTAACAATTATCCCTTTTAGCCCAAAGAGATGCAGCGGCAATCAAGCTTCTGACGAAGGCGGACATGGTCGAGTTCTACAGCTATTATATCCACCCCAAGTCGCCTGCTCGTGCAAAGCTAGCAGTCCATCTTGTTGCGCAGGCGAAGAGCGATGTCACAACAAAGCAGATTTCTGATCTGGTGAAGGCTCTCAAACTCGACCAGAACGCTGCCAGTCAGGCTGCAGTGGACCTGCAGGCTCGGCTTAGCGCGGCTCATCATGACGAGACAAAAGAGATGGAAAGTCTGAAAGAATATCTCACGAACGAGCTCAGCGTCACCGAAGATAAAATCGACGCGGCTGCAGAAGCGTGGAAACAAGTATCGAAGTACCACAAGGCGACAAATGCCGTTGAGCACACCGACAGTAAGGAGAGTGGCTCGCCAGGGGCCATCAACGGTACAACGCCCGTTCACATCAAGAACATTCGCGATTTCAGAACTGGTCTGTCTCTCACAGGCGGGCCGCGTGCTTTGACGGATATAAGCGACTTTCTCGACGTTGATGCAAAACTCTAAGAGCCGGGCGTTTGTTGCCGTCCTGCTTGACTCCCTTTGTTTATGGTCAACTCTTATCTACTTTCATTTTATCCCTTTTGCTATTGTAGGTCGAGAGTTTCACGGTCCGGGTGGGCAGAAGTGCCTGTAGCCGATTTTTTGATCTCGACGTATTATTCTTATCCAAGAGGCTCGGCCGGTAGCTTCTAATCGCCAAGCACGGAAAGCCGAGAGAGCACGAAATTAGAACATCCGTTAATAAAGGGCTTACAGCTGACAACGCCAAACAATTGCATGTCTTCGGAGGGCGTCTATGAAGCAGGAGACGAGCTTGGAAGACAGAAGGACATAGAACGATTTAGAAGCAATCTAGGTGCTTTCTTACTTTACCGCCACCGTCGTATAGGCAGTTTGCTCTGGTCTTTAACTTGAAGACCAGAAAGCTCATGCCGAAGCAGAAGGCAGCAGTGAGGCGACGAGGTGCGAGGCCAAGTAACCTTGCCAAGGCAGACTGAGGGTGGCTCCAGTGCGAGTCGCCCCTATGATTGTTTCCTTCCCACGCACTGCCCTAAAAGTTAGACCCTTAATAATTTAGTCAACTCCTATTTTGGCGGTTCCACTTCTCCACCCCTCTTTCACCACAGGCGGTATGACCAGTCTGCTTCGTAAGATACTGCTACTTCAGCTTTTTCAGCTGGCTGGACAATTTTAGCCACTAGATGAGAGAAAAATATTTGCGGACTGTGAGGGAGCGTTTCCAGCGTGCATTGCTTCCGAATACTCGTATCCTTACTCTTACGGAGTACAGGCACAGCTTCTGCTTTTGTCTCGGTCTTCGCTGTTGATTCCTTCCTTTCCTCAACTTGCCATCTGAAAAAGTTTGCCACCCCCCCCCCTTCTTTGGCCATCTCCCCTGTTAATTTTGGTCCTAAACAGCCCCGTCATAAACTGTATTTCCTTTTCATTGGTTCCGCCACTTCCTTGCTCCTCAGTAAGATACAGTTCCTCTCATAAAGACGCGGGCTTCTGTCAGTGCCCGTCTGTTTCGGCGGTTACAGGGATCAGCGACGCTGAAAACGAAAAAAAATGGTGGAAAGAGACTGAGTAATGGACGGTGAAGAGGGGAAAGGAAACGACCAAAAAAAAACAAGCGCCAAAAAAAAACAAGGCCGAATGGGGCGGATAAGGGCGGGAAACAACACTAAGAGGGTAAAACGCCCACTCCGGTATTTTCAATGCTAAAGACACTCCTGTTCCATCACCGCCACAACTGCCTCAAATTCTCTTCTCGTACTTCTCCCTCTCGACGACCCGACTTGTACACCCCCAGCTGTCCGCCTCGAGCTGCCCGGGCAGCTCACATTCATCACGTCTTCCCTAAAGAAACGCAAGATTTCGCGTCCGTCGAGAAGAGGCGCCGACAGTACGGCCCTATTCCGTCCCCAGATCCAACATCACCCTGAGCAACCACCACAGCATCGGCAGCTTCCCCTCCCTGCTGCTTCACCGCTGCCAGCACCACACTCCGTCGACCACTGGCAGCCCCGGCAGCAGCATCGCGGTTCCGACGACATTCACAGCGGTAGCCGCCTCCAGCAGCCAATCCTACTGTCTACGGAAAGGGAGGAGGCGGAAGGCGACGAGGTAGACAGGGTCACGAGGGAAAGATACGACGAGGAAGAGGAGGACGACGAAGAGGGTGACGAGGACGAGCAAGAAGACGAGCAGGACGACGAGCAGGGCGACGACGACAACAGCGACTTCAACCCCGCGTTTTCGTTTTCCGCCGCCTCCAACGCCGCCTCTTCAGGGCCGACTACGCCCACCTACAGCCGCGCCGGCTCTGTACCACTGCCGCCGACGAGAACGACGGGCCTTGGTTACATAGACCTCGGCCGAGAGACCCCCGACATCGAAGGCGACCCAGACGATTCGTCAACCACATCTGGATCGCCGCCACCGTCCGAAATTGCCGCCAGCAGCGCCACGCTTGCCCAAGACTCCAAGGCACGCGAGTCCCGGATCAGCCGTCGAGCCGCTCGCCGCGCAGACGCCACCTCGACTGCCGCTGCTGCTGAGACTATCCACCAACGCCGCCGGAAGATTCAGCAGCGCAGAAGCGGCACGCCGTCATCGCTCCACCCTCCACTTCCTTCCCATCGACATCCCCAAAACCGACATCTCGAGCGAAGCCAGTCTCCGCTCGTTCCTCTTTCTCACCGTGCCATTATTATGGGCGGAACCAACGACCTGCCCTCTCACCGATCTAGCTCACCACTGAAGCGGCCAGCATCCAGCATGGAGCAGGCGCCTGAAAACACCAAGGCCGGCTCCAGGGAGCCCACCTCAGATTCCCCGGCTACCTCGAAAGGCAGCTCCTCACCGCACCGGGAAGACGCTAAAGAAGACGTCGACATGGTCACCCTACCACTAGGTGAAAATGAAGAAGCAAACGACGCCTCGCGAGAAGAAGATGCGAGCATGCATAGAGCAGGCCCGACTTCCGCAGTGCCCCCCATCGAAGAGCAAATACAAACGATCGAAAGCCTCATAAAGTCTTTCAACTCGGGGGAATTGGAAGAAGGGACAGCCGCCTATCTCGTGTCGCGCCGCTGGCTTGCCCGGGGGCAGGCTCTGGGCAGCGGTGATGCTGCCAAGGCCGCCAAAGAAGCACCTCAAGGTGCGCTAGGGCCTGTTGACAATGCCGACATCATCGACAGCTTGATCCGGGACATTGACGGCCGCCAGGCCATACGTTTGAAACCAGGCACCAACCAAGAAGACTTTGAGTATTTTCCAAAGCAAGCATGGGATCTCCTTGTCTCCTGGCACGGCTTGGCCGACGGGCAGCTACCCATTGTCCGCTACGCCCATAACACCGCCCCGAATTCCATGATTCCCAATGTGCAGTATGAGCTGCACCCCCCTGTCTTTACGCTGCATCGGCTTTGGTCCGTGATTAGCGGCATACCCCATGATAAGGAGGTTTCCAGCGTCACTCAACCGGCTCCTGCAATCATGTGTTCCAGCAACTACAATGTTCAAGAATTCTTAAGGCGGGCCAAGACCTTGTTGCACATACCCATGGGGCGCCATGTGCGTATATGGCGCGTTCCTCGGAAGCTGGCGGCCGGCAACACCTCGGCACCACCCCCCCCGGCGGCCATTTCTGTGCTGAGCTCATCGTTATCGACGCCGCCCGACTCTCCAAGACTTGGCGACAAGAGTGGTGACACCAATTTGATGAACCCGCAAGATTCTTGGTCTAGGTTGCTGCTAGAGGTGACCGATTTTATGAAGCTGCAGATCAACGTAGAGCGTGAGCGTCTCGACCAAGTGACGGATCTTACCCATGACGAAAACTACAACGGCCAGCGGACCCTCGCTTTCATTTCACTCACCGTCGACCAGACGATCGTACTAGACGAGAACATCGAACGCAACCTCTGGGTGTCCACCTACAATCCCAAACTTGGCGGCAAAAACAAGGCAAAATTAAATCACAATGGCGCGGCGGCCACAGCCTCTTCGTCGTCGACATTGGTCGGGGTTGCAAACACTGCAGCCTCCAGAGCTAGCCTGGCTAGCAGCACGGCAGCCAGCAGCGGCCGGAGCAGCCCTAGCCATGGCGGACCTGTGACACGAGGCAGAGCCAAGCAAAAATCTGGCCGTACTATGGGCTGCGTCGGCCTCGGCAACCTCGGCAACACCTGCTACATGAATGCTGCCCTACAGTGTCTCCGCAGCGTCGAGGAGCTGACCAAGTATTTCCTTGTGCACGAAAACGAAGTTGAGATTAACCACTCCAACCCTCTCGGCCACGGAGGCCATGTCGCCTCCGCATATGCCTTTTTACTGGATGAGATCTATAGGGAAAACGTGCCAATGTCCATGGCGCCGCGCCAGTTCAAATCTACCATTGGTCGCTATGCCCCGGCCTTTGCCGGTTACGGTCAGCAGGACTCGCAAGAATTCCTCGGCTTCTTGCTAGATGGATTACAAGAAGACTTGAGCCGCGTCAAGAAGAAGCCGTACATCGCCAAACCCGATTCAACTGACGAAATGATTGGCAATCCCGCGGCAATCCGGGAGATGGCAGCGCAAGTCTGGGATATCACGAAGCGGCGCGACGATTCAATCATTGCGGACCTCTTTACTGGCATGTACAAATCAACGCTTATCTGTCCCGTGTGCCAGAAAGTCAGCATCACATTCGACCCATTTACGAATCTGACGCTGCCTTTGCCGATCCAGAATGTTTGGTCCAAGACCATCCGATTCGTACCACTCAACGACCGTCCTGTATGCTTGGAGGTGGAACTGGATAAGACTAGTAGCGTTCGCGCTTTCAAGGAATTTATTAGCGTTCGTGTCGGCGTACCGGCCGACCGTTTGGTAGGTGCTGAAGAGCTACGTGACAACATCATCCGGGTCTATGATGATCTTGAGTGCGTATCCGAGGAGATGGCAGCAAACGATTCTGTTGTGGTATTTGAAGTGGAAGATACGCCGACCAACAACAACGGCAGCAAAATGCATCGCAAGAAGCCCCGATCCATGCTGCTCATTGACGATGAGCCAGAAATTCCTCCGTGGGACAGCTCCATGGCTGAACGTCTGCTTGTTCCGGTCATTCATCGTTTTGATCCTAACCACCGTCGGCGGCACTCGAAAGCAACCGGCCTAGCTAGTCCCCCCCACTTCATCGTTCTGACGCCAGAAGAGGCCAGAAGCGAGGATGTGATCCGGCGAAAGATTTTGGAAAAGATAGCCTCGTACTCTACATGGCCGGAATTTGCAAACGCTGAGCACGTTTCCCAAGCATCCGCCGCAGACAGGAGCGACGAGGGCAGCCATGGAGACGACGCCGCCGACGCCACAGACAACGACTTGGTTGTTACGAATGCTTCCGACGCGGACTCATCCGGAGACAGTAAGGTGATTGCCAAATCAGTCGAGGGCGAAGATGACATAGTCGACGTGACGATGAATGACACTGTCGAGACCACCGACCAAGCTGCAGAGTAAGTCTTCCATGTGCCACACTCAAACGATCCTCATTTGTCTTTATTTTTTTTACTTTCGTTGCTTCCCACAAGGTACTAACATTTCAAAAGCCCCTCATCCAAGATACTTTACAAGTTCAACCGCCAACGGCCTAAGTGGGTAACAGATCCGAGCACCTACTTGGCTGGTGAGCTCCAGAATCTTTTCGACCTGGGCTACTTCGACGATAGCAGCAATGTCATTCCAATCAAGTGGTCTGGCCCCAACGACGAAAAGCCTTACCCCAAGATCCGGTCCCGCGCACCGCAAGACCCGATCGCTGGCTACGCAGCTGACCAGGACATGAATAGTCCCAGCAACTGGGAAAGCGCTGCCGGTAGCGATATTGAGAGCGTTCAGGAGGAAGCGCCGTCAGACCCAACTGCGCGCTCTGAGGTTACCCGGATGGTGGACGAGTCTGACGACGAAGAAAATGCCATCCCTGCTACCCAGGTTCGTGTTGTCCTACCTTGATTACTCCCCCCCCCCCCCCTCCTTCTGTCAGATCCATATGATGGCAGATTGCTGACATCAGAATTAGCGCCTTGCTCTGCGCAACAACATCGCGAACAAAGGAGGTTCTGGTCGACGGAAAACATTGACGGGCCATCACAAGACATACGGGACCAAAGGAGCGAAGCGCCATCAGCGCCATGCGAAAACAACGACGGTTCGCCAGCACCAAGTGTCAGACCAAGATGACAATGAAAACGATAGTGACACAGAAAGCCCATCCTCTTTGCCGGCAGTGGACGGCGCCCCGCTAATCCGACTTGGCGAAGGCATCATGGTCGATTGGCACCCGGATGGTTGGGATGCGGTCTTTGGCAAAGAAGGCCCCGATGATAATATGCGCGGCGAACCGACATATGAGGACCCACTTCCTGTTGTTGACGACCCCGAACTCCAAGAAAAACGACGGAATCGGCTGAGCCGCAAGAAACGTGGTTTGACGCTAGATGAATGCCTTGACGAGTTTGAGCGAGAAGAAATCTTGTCAGAGAATGACATGTGGTACTGCCCTCGCTGTAAGGAGCATCGCCGAGCCAGCAAGAAATTCGATCTGTGGAAGACACCCGACATCTTGGTTGTTCATTTGAAGCGGTTCAGTTCTAGTGGATGGCGCCGCGACAAGCTGGATATGCGGGTTGACTTCCTTGTCGAGGGTCTGGATATCACAAAGAGGGTGCTGGACCGACAAACGGGCAAGCAAGAGGTTTATGACTTGATTGGCGTGGACGACCACTGGGGTGGTCTTGGCGGCGGCCATTACACTGCCTACGCGAAGAACTTTATCGACCACCACTGGTATGAGTACAACGGTAAGTCTATGTTCTTGTTGACCTTGTGGTATACACCCCGACTCGACTGTTTCTAGCTAGTGCCTTTTGATCTCTAACAAATCAGATTCTTCTGTCTCGAGAGTGAATGACCCCTCTAGTATGGTCACGGCTGCTGCCTACTTATTGTTCTATCGCCGACGATCTGATGTCCCACTGGGCGGTCCTCGATTTCAAAAAATCGAAGAAAAATTCAGTCAAGCTGCCACTGATGACGACATGTCTGATTCGGGGGAAGGTCGGCGTCTCGACGCCGGCTCCTCCTTAACTCAGTCGTCGAGCGCCTTGAAAGGAGCGCAAGCGGGTCACCGTCATCGCAACAGTCCCGGGTTGGCTACCAGCGGAACTAGTTCTCTGACACTGAATGCAAATGGCGGAGCCCTTCTCAGCAGCCCTACTGCGGCGGCAGACAGTGGCGGCGAAGATGATGATGATGACTACCTTCCTCCTTATGGCCCATCAATTCGTAGGTCAACAGGCTTAAGAGACACCATCAAGATTACACGTGCTAAGGCGTTGGACATTGATTCAGCAGACAAGCAAGAAGGCAATACAGGCAATCCGGGAGACCTGCACTCGCACCTAGTCGGCACTGCAAACGTACTCAACTTTGGCGGATCCGGCACGGGAGTGTCTAGTAGCGGCTATCATATAGACGACGACAAGGTACACAAATCCATCGAGATGGAAGACCATTACTCCGGTTTGCACGATAGCGGCCGCGACAGCACCGTCTGGACGCAGCAGTCCTGGAGCTTTGGACTACCTTTGGACTCGGGTGCCCGTAATTCGCCCGATTCGGATGCGGCAGATGTAGACGACTTGGAACTCGGCGACGCCATTACTGCCACGAGACCTACCAGTGGCGCTACTACCGCGAATGACCCTGACCAGATGAGCCTAGGGATTGTTGACCATGAACTGGACCCGGCGTTTCTCTCGACGACCGCTGCTCTTAGCGGCGAGGACAAAGAGGGCATGCGAGCAGGCTCACGATCTCCACCGCCGCCCGATGTGTTTACACAGGCCAACATGGAAGATATACAACAGAAAGTCTGGGCGCGCAAGGAAGTGGAAGGTGGAAGGATACATACAATCATGCTGCCGGATGCAGAGGACCCAGACTCGGAGAGAGCTATCGACATCCACATCAGTGAAGACGATACGGCCAAAATAGACGAGTAAGGGAAATGGGTTCCATGCATACAAAGCATGTATGTGTTGTTATTGGGACGCGAGCCGTGCGCCGCACCGCACCAACTTACGTACTTCTCAGCTAGAGCAGAGGGTAGGTTTTATACTAAAGGCGGGCTTATGTTTCTGCATCTGGAGGACGGCTGTGAAGCTTCTTCTCGGCAACCCGCCGACCAACCACTATATTGGAGAGGGTTTTATAATTGCACGGCAGCTGCATTTGGAAGTTTTAATTGATTAAGAAAAGCACGAGTAAATTCGCCTAGACGACAAGCATATTAGACGGCGGCGAACGCGGTCAATAGTTAATGTGAATATCATTGGCTATGGGGTAATCCCAATAGATTTTTCTTTGGAAGAAGGGGGGGGAGTTTGGCTTTCTCCCTATTTCCCACAAGTAAAATGTACAAAGTGAGAACATACCTTTTGATTTTGGCGACGTGCTGTGTCTGCTTCGGTGCTTTTATACATCCCCTTTGCGAGTTGCGTACAGAGGCGGCCTTGCCTGCAGCCCGGATTTACGACAGGTGTTGGCTTATTTTAGGCTTTTGTCTTTTTGGTCCTGCTTACAAGCGTCGTCAAAAAAAAAAAAAAAAAAAAAAAAACGAGAATAGAAAACGGTGCCCAATTAACGCTGATTTCATGTCGAAGGACATTGTATGAGCTAGGGTTCTTTGTCGAAGGAAGAGACGCAGCGGTCTCAAAAGACATTACCGAGAGCCATTGTTGCACTATGATCGAGCGGCCGGGTGTTGGGGAGAAGGGGGGCCGGAGAAAAGCGTAAACCATACCACCCTTTCGATGTGCACGGATTTGCACAGACACCTTTTAGGCTTTGGGGAATTGTTTTCGGTGAAGACGTGCATTTTATAAGCCACCATACGTCGTATTTCGCCTTTTCGACCCTTGGCAAGCACAGAGTCCCTCTTCCATACTTTGTATTATTTGGGGCCGGGGAAGGGGGGTCACACTTCACATATGGCCTAATACGCTGTGCTAGGGGAGCAAAAAGAAGAGGGGAAAAAAGAAAAAAACACATTTTATGGAGGGCACATGCTCCGGCATTACAATGCATATTATTATCGGTGCGAGTAGAGCGGGAAGGACAATGAAATATCAATGAGCTAAGTTAATATGCGTGCTAATACGTAAAAATGCATTTTGTCTTTCTCTTTCAGCCTTACATGATTTTTGCGTAGATGCAATTGCATATTTCTTCTACATGGACATGGCAGAGGTACATTTTGACGCGTACTACGCGTAATTTATGGGTTCTTTGGATGGTGAGTGGTGCAAGTGCATGTCCAAGACTGCGCCGCCAGAAGGGCCTCTCCTTGTTTGTGGGCAGCGCGACAAACATGTTGCTAGATGCCAAACCTACAAGCCTAAGCCCAGCAAACGTCGACACAAGACAGGTTCGGGGAGTTGGTGATAATCCTGGAGAGTAGATGACCCGTAGTCGCAGGTCTGTTCCGAGCTCGCGTATTCAGATACCAAACATGCCATCTTGGGCAAACCTATGGACGAGTATTTGAGAAACGAGTAGCCTCTCCGTCGTGTTATCCCGAGCGATGCTATAGTATGTGGTGTGGCTTTCGACGAAAGCTGTAATTCCGACTAACAGCGCCAGGGTGGGATGCAAGGAACGTGGAAAGGAGCCTGGCTGCTGTCCTCGTGGCGTATTACTAGATGTGAAATGTCATGTTCGTACTCCGCACTCGTATTGCAGAAAGAACTGGCCCGGTTGGCCAGACCAAAGACCGGTCTAAAGCACGAGTGTTGCATGCAGGGGGAACGAAATACCCCCATGTGCTGACATGCCTTTTTTACTTCTTATCAAGGTGTGGCACACCCCAGGCTTGTCTGCGTATGTAATTATGCAGCCCCTGTCAACAAACGGGGGCAGCGATAGGACGAATATCGAACACCAAACACAGGACGGCATTTACTATCAAGCCGCGATATCTAGGCCGCATGGGATGGCTCGTTGGTGTAGCGCGCCATCACCCAGACCTTGGGATCTCCAGAATTTTCAGGGCCTTGGCAGGGGAAACGGTGCTGCCACGGTGGTCAGGATCAACGAGGAAGAGAATATGGGGCGACAAAGCCGATTCTTCTCCAATAGAACCGAGCCACTGGGACCGAAGCCGCGCTGCATGGGGAACCAGTCGGGTCTGTCGTGAAAAGGGCTTGCTGCCCGTTGGACCAGCGCGTTCATAGCGGCGCGCGCACCGGGGCGAATGCGTTCTCGGCTTCGCCGTCGCGGATTGCCTGTGAAGGCGGTGTGATGGTGTGGCGCTCTCGATGACTCCTTGGACTGCCCCTTTCCTTTCTCCTGCCCTGTTGAGAATCGTGGCTGCGCGGAGTGCTGCCGCGGAAGATGCACCAGGAAAGACAAGATCGCCAAGGCCCATTAGTAGTAATACAGAGTAATAAGATACATCGTAAACTGTAGGGCGCCGTGGTTGACGGGCACAACCCTAGCTGGCTCGCTCGGTCGGCGTAGATAGGACAAACAGGACAAATGATACGGGGTCGCGGCACTCGGGCTTGCATCTCCTTAGCTTGAATAGACAATTTTAACCTTGATAAGGAAGGTCGGGTGCCAAGCGCAGGCTGATCCAGGACAGCACTAGTCCGTAAAAGGGAAGGCGGGATGTCGTCGAGTTATTGGACAGTTTGAAAACAATGCCGGGCGGAGAACGGGGGCGGTCGTCGTTCCCTTGCCTTTCTCGCGCTTGATTGGCTTTGATGCTGTTTTCTTCTTTCTTTCGCCCCGTATTCGCCACTCGCGGGACGGCAAATGTACGAGTAGAGAAAGATTCGAGACGCCCAGCAGCGGGAACCACCCGGCTCCAAGGCGGCCCAGGGGCGGCCCAAGAGGGCACCACGAAGGGAAGGCGCCCAAGAAGGGCCCAAGGTGGCAGAAAAACGAGTGGCTGATCAGACCCAGGCGGTGTCGCGGGAAAGCTTGCAGTTGCACCCCGGGAAAACCTACCTCTCTGTCACCATGTTGACGCGCAAGTCAGACAGCTTAACTACTATCAAAGCGTCTCTTATTAGCAGACAGCCTACCGGTAAAATGTAAAGCGGACGAGGGCGAAAGGGTGAAAAGAGGGTAAACGCCGAAAAAGGGGATGGCGACGGCGACGGCGTCGGCTTTCCCCATCAATCGTCCTGCCCAGCAGCGCGAAGTGAGAAAACAGGACAGTCAATCGCGTACAGAGTGTCTAGATGGCGAAAGAACACGTCGGTCCATTTGCGTCTCCTTCCCTCTGCAGCGCGCGCTGTCCCTCGCAAGTTGGCGATCGCTCCTGCCCGGGTTATCTTGCAAGCGCGCAGAGTATGTCATAAAGCTTACTTTGCTCTGCCCAACCTACGAGCAGCTGCTTCCTGCCGCATTGCCTCGTTCGGCGTGCCCTATCTTTATGGCGCTGCCCAGTCGTTGGCTGGCCCAAATGCACTAACGCAGGCGGGGCGTAGAGAACTTTCGGCGCAGGCTTCCACAGACCTTCTCGAAGCCGTTCTTTCACCCTCGCGCATTTCTGGTTTCCCCTTCGCTCCCATGTTGCTCCACTTTCGAAGGAACCAACAGCGCCAAAGCCGTTTTCCTCAGCACCTCGTTATTCCGTCTGCCTTTGGTCGCGCACCTCTCCTTCCTCCCCCCCAAAATTCTCCTCTCTGTAAATTGCGGTCATAGAGCAGGAGCCCCGTTCGCTGCCAGGACTGTAGACAATCGCCCCTTCCTTGGCGAAAAACAGGGAATCCATCTGGGAAAAAAAGCGAAGAACGTGGCAGTCACGCTCCCTCACACACCCCTCTTCCCGTTGTTCTTTCCCCTTCTCGAAGCACAGCTGCCCAGAAGCAGGCTGCATTCCCACCCCAGTGCCCCCATTTCATCTCCCCTTTTCGCCTAGACCATCATCTTTCCTCTATCTTCCTGTCTTTCCCACCCGGACCTTCCAATCGCATCCACACACAATCACGCACACCCCCCTCTCGTCTGCACCTTCTCAGAAAAGGACCCCTGGTCTCCTCTCCTCTTTGCTCTTTCCCATTGGGCCCTCACCCATTTTGACACCTTCACTCTGCCACTACAGAGTACTGCAGTCTGTGTGTATCAGGTTTACCTTTCCCTTTCATTTTTCCTTTCGGTTTCTTCTCCGCTTCTGTTCTCTCCTGTCTCCTTCTCCGCATTTTTACTCTGCATCCTCTTGTTCTCTTTCTTTTCTTGTCCTTCCCTTTTCTTTCTAGAGCCGCCCGTCGCTTTCTCGCGATCTGCGACGGCTTCCATTTTCTTGCCGCCTTTTTCTTCGTCTGTCGTATCTCCTTTTTTCCGCTACCTCTTTCGTCCAGCACCCGGTTGCTTTCTCGCGCGCGCCCCTCTCTTCGCCCTTTCTTTGCTTCTTTCCCTCTCTCTTCCCCATCCTCTCGCCAACGCTGTTCTCCAACGCACCCATCTCCTCCTGGCTTTTCTCTCTTTCCATGCCGTCTCCGCCTCGTTCTCTGACGACTTCCCCCCCAGCTTGCGCTCCATTATTTCAAAGGTAAGCTCCTGCACGAGACCTTCCGATCCTGTGTTCTTCTGTTGCGCATTATTTATCGCGCGTGATCTGGCCGCCGCCGAACGACGACTGTTTTCGATGCGTCACGAGTCTTCCGCCGCTCTCCTTCAGCGACCTCCATATTTCGCGACTCGCGCATAAGGAAAAAACAACCCTCCGGGAGAGGCGCGGAAAAGGTCCATCCATCGTCGTCGCCTGCAGCCACTGCCAAAGTGCAAAACTGCCACCATTGTGTATCGCTGCACGACCCGCAATTGGCAGTGTGGGCGCGTTCCAATTGCGCACGAGGCGATTCAGTCTCCATGCACCCGCGCCTTCTTCTCTGCACCCACGCCTTCTTCTCTTCCCATTGATTCTTTTTCGAGCTTTTTGAACGCCTTTTCTTCGGCCGGGCATTACCCAACTATGTGCGCATGCCCTCTAGCTTTCCCTGCAGCAGACACCTCTACAGCTGAGACCGACCCCTTCACTGCTGCCCGTGGCTGGACACAGCAGCCATCCTTGACGTACTCGCTTTGGCTGGCGCGCTTGATTGGGGCTTCCATTTTGACTATTTGACAGGCGGTTGCTATAATCCATTCAACTTGTCCTCTCGCTGATCATTTCTTTCGCCTTCTTCAGATTTCTACTTTCCTTACGCAACTGAACGACCACGCGGTACTTTTAAGTCGTGCGACGACCAGCTGAATCTCATATCTCCGGCAAGGCCTCCGTCGTGTTGAGGAACCCTCAGGGCCTTTCCCAGCTTGGGTGCTGCACTTCACGATCTTCTCTTGCGCGCTCCGCCAAATGCTTCCTCCCTCGGTCGCATTATACCTCCATTTATTTACATGTCAGAAAATAAACTCGCCGCTTCAATTTCGATTTCCTCGGAGCAACTGTCTGGATCGGCATCCTGAACCATCTCGAATTCCCAAATTGGCGTCGATTGCCGCTGTGGTACCTTTCAGCTAATTCGGCTATCCCCTACCTAAAGGTGACCACCTTTCTAAGAAAAAAAATTGGTCCCTTGAAGCACGCCACAACAGAGTAGATTCAGTTGGATCTGTATTTTCTTCTCTGTGGGGGCAGGTGGCTGTTGTACAAGGTGTGTGGTTCAGGTTGTGCCTGTTATCGCCGCGCCGCCTGGTGTTTCGGGTTGGCGAATCCCCCCTCGAATCGAAGAGCCTGTCGCCGCACCTATACTTTTGATCCGCGATATTGGGCAGGCCCTTTTCTTCTGCTCTCCTCCTTTCTTTGTTCATTTTGATCTTACAAATACTTCGTGGCCAACGTCAATCGCTTAGACGGGGCCGCTCACTCCTGACGCAATGGACGCTACACTCTGCAACGTCATCTATGTCGACAATACTATTCAACAAGATCGTGTATTTCGTGCTCGGTCAGGCAATGATACCCAAAAGTACCGATTGGCCAGTCAAATTGAAACTGCCTCCGCAACTTGGGAATCTGGGACTCTTCAAGAGAATGTCAGTTTGCTGGCAGATGTCTTTGGTGATGGTCAGTAACATGTCCTTGGCTAACCTGTCTCTGGCTTCCCTGACGCTGTAAAAAATGTTGTCAACTACAATCTGCAGTGGCTAACGAGATGTTGTTGGTGAACATTTAGTATATCTCTGTGGAACCGGCAGCGCTTGCATAGCAAAGCTATTCAACCTTCAGGATGAATCAATGATGGATCTCAAGCCGACCATTGTTTTGATTGGCACACCCCACGACGAGCGGATACCATTAGATGAACAGTCTCGCTCCCCATCGCCACACTCAGCACCTCAAAATGAAGCAGCATCTGTTCCAAGCACACCGTCGGAAGACGATATTTACGGCCTACGGCTACTTCAACGCATTGTCTCGGAAGCTCATCTGCGCAATCTTTCCAAACTAATAGTCCCGGTTTCAGTTATCAGCTGCACCGAACCTGATAATTACGTCTTGGACTCTCATGAGGCGCCCAGTCTCGCGGTTAACGATGGAACAAGTGCAGTCCAGATTTTCAAATTAAACCGGGCGCTGAACCGTTCGTTGTTGAAAAGCTGTTTAAAGCTAGGGGCCACAGATGTTCTTTTTAGTCCCATACAACCGCAGAGCATCACTAGTCTTGAGATTCGCGCCTATTGGGCACACAAGAGTGCTGCCCGAGACCAACAAGCACTGCTGGAGTTAAGACGCGGCCGAAAACGCTCGTGGGTCGGTATTTCTGATAACCGGCCATTCGCCTATCTACGCGAGACAATGGTAGCTTCTCTAATGAGGAGAATCTGCCAGATGGAAGAGGGCGATGAACTTCCTGTAGATGCTGTTCGAATTGGCGTTGCTTCCCACAGGAAACCTGTTGTGGCAGCTTCCATCAGCAATTGGCATTTTTCAGCCCATGATTTGACCGACGACGAACTGGTTGAGGCATCGGCTTTGATGTTCAAACACGCCTTATCTATTCCTGAACTGGCGGATTGGCGTATACCAACAGGTGAGCTGGACGAAATGCCAAGAGGCGAACACGGAGTGTTATTCTAGCGCCTTATCATGTCTAACTATTTGCAGACCAACTTATTTGCTTTCTCGTCGCATGTCGAGCGGCATACAACTCATTTGTGCCATACCATAACTTCCGCCATGTCGTCGATGTTTTACAAGCAACCTTCAACTTTCTCGTGAACATCGGAGCTCTTCCGCCATATGCATTACCATCTCCTCCATCTGCAGCCTCTCCTACAACCACAACGAACATTACGGAGAAATCTCCAATTGCGTCTCTTATTCGCCCGTTTGAAGCGCTTACACTTCTTATCACTGCCATCGGCCACGATGTCGGTCACCCTGGCGTGAATAATGGTTTCTTAATTGTGCTCGACACCCCCTTAGCACAACTCTATAACGACCGATCTGTCCTTGAATCCTTTCACTGCGCTGCTTATTCTCAAATTCTCCGGCGATATTGGCCGGCCGCTTTTAACGACAGTAAATTGAGAAGTCTGATGACTAGCTCTATTCTTGCCACAGACATGGGGCTGCATTTCGACTACATGAAGAAGCTAGGAAGCATTCAAGATAAACTCGCCGAAAGCAACACCACGGACGGTTGGAATGGGCGTATGTTCGAAGACCAGACGGCTTTGGCTTGCGCTCTGCTTATCAAATGTGCAGACATTAGCAATGTGGTATGTTTCCCCTATGTCTTCTCTCTATATTCTTTTCTATGGCGTCTGACTTTTCCGAATAGGCAAGACGACATGACGCTGCACTCCAATGGATGCATATTCTCTCAGATGAGTTTTCTAGACAGGCTTTCATGGAAGGCCAATTGGCAATCAAGTCGTCCCTAGTATCTCAACCGCGGAAAGATACTATCTCCCTTTTTCGCGCCCAGCTTGGTTTTATGAACATGTTTGCCACCCCCCTTTTTCAGGGAGTTGCTAGCATAATGCCGGCAATGCAGTACTGCGTGGACGAGCTTGAAGTCAACAAAGCCCTTTTTGAGAAGGGTATTGCCGAAGAACTGGCGATGCAAGCACCAGAGCAGCAACACAGCTTAGACGGTGCTTTTTCCCCGCGCTCACTAAGCTTGGCAGTCCCAAATGGCAAAGCTGAAGAAAAAGACATACAATCTGGACAACCAACGCCTGTTTCGCCCACGCCGGATGCACAAGACGATCTTTCCCCATCTCATGACAATTGTCTCCCAAATGTCAACGGTAACGTTGATAATAGCGGTGAAGTTTCTACCCGTCAATTGCCTGTTTTGGGAGACATGTACAACGTCTCGAACGAAATGACCACGCATTTTGACGCCGTAGCTGAGTTTGCTGCAAGCGACCCCTTCAATATCAACGATGTGAGGCCATTTGCATCTTCAAAGCAACGTGTGAGTGAGGCTACTGATGGTGGTACATCTATACCAAGTGGCGGCGACTGGGCCTCTCAAGCCACTAGCGCAACCACTGGAAAGATGCCACTGTCTCCAAGTACGCAAGGCACGAGCATCATTAGCCGCGATTCATTCGAACGGCCGTCGAGTTTACCAGCTGTTCCAGTCAACACAGCAGCCGAGGGTGATTCGACAAAAAACCACTCCGATGCATTAGTCAGCACACATGTGTCACGCGAGGACGGGTCATCTCTATCATCCGGGAGCCACAGCAACGACAATGGGAATCGCAAGTCGCATCGAGATGGACCCTTTTTGAAAAAAAAATCAAGCCGTTTTAGAATGAACGCCTTCACCTTTTTTCGACGCCATCTAAGTCCAAGCCCACCTCTCCCCACGTCTAATAATGACCACACGACAGCGTAAGGCGGAGACGGCAACAAACTTGCTTGGTTTTCATTGCCCCCCATAATGTGCTGTTTTATGTAACAAACACGGGGCAAAACGTGTCACCATATTCGGGCTCACGCATTTTGACCTTGTATCACGAGGGCTTAACCCGGGAAGCGACAAATAACGACATGTTCGTTTTCTTGTACATCTTCACGACCTCGCATCTGTTCTGCTCTTTTTTTTTGTATTTTTTCATTTGCCGTTCTCGGTTTAAAGGACACGATCAGGCGTGCTGGTTGTGTTGTACGTTTTGTACATCGATTTATTTCCTTGTTTTCTAGCTGTGGTTTTTATGATGATATACAACAAGCATACGAAACAGCAGAGGCTGGCAGGCATGGTAACGGTAGGCAGTCCCGGAATTCAGGGAAGGGCCCAAAAAACAATGCAACAGCGGGAAAGTGGGAAAGGCAAGATTGGTTAGGACATTATCTAAAGGCGTATGGTAGTTTCTGTTTGCGTACGGTTGTGTTCTTGTCCTTGGAAGGGCTGCAGAGGTAATTGCATAGCTACGAGGTAGTCGGGCAAAACTTTTGAGAGACAAAAACCAAAGCCCACAATTCAAACTTTGCTATGACATGAGGCAGTTGTTAAAACCGGGTGCTACTTTTATACCTACATCTAAGTTTTATTTACAATTGGAGAATATTTCACATAATGCCAGTAAGGACCAGTAAAGCAACCTTTCTTTGCAGTCGCAGCACAGTATAGAGTGGAGAACGCGGTATAGGAAATGTAGGAAAATAGGAGTCTACTTTACAGACTTCATGTTTACGTAGAATTTTACAGCGTTCAACCGCATTATGCTACAGTTCACATAGACCATCGAAAACGCAAGGGACAACTCATTGAAACAAACCTAAGCATACGTCTTCTATAGCGATGTAATGTCTCCTAGAAGATAACTAACGACAACAGTCCGCCCAGGAACTAAAAAGAAACGCCGAAAAAAAGGCAAACTCGATATAATAAATAGGGCATGGGCCATAAGGCTTGTTGATCAAACGCTCTGCTCACTCTGGAGATGAGAAACTGCTCCTTCGCAATAGCCAAAGGGGGACAGGAAAGACCACTAGCTTGGAACCTGACTCGGGCAGTTTACTGCTCAAACCACTCGCCGCCTAACCAGCGGTTGAAAAAATCCAGGGATGCCTCTGGCTGGTCATACGGAACCATATGGCCAGCATCATAAATGCGCATGAAAGAAAAGTTACCAGCAGCCTTGACCGTACCGTAGCCTTCTTTCTTGCTAAAGGTATCGGTGGACTTGCCACCAGGGAACTTCAATGCCTTTGTTGTAGCGTTGTTGAAGGCTGACTGGCCGTCCCACTCGAGTGCCTCAGCCCAGGCGCGGTTGCCAAGCCAGTTGCAAATGAAGTCAGCATCGCCAGCATAGATCAAGACGGGGATCTCCGCAAGGATGTCCGGCAGAAGGCGGTGGAACGGCTGCATCCAATCGCCCTGGAAGAGGAAGTTGCGGTTGATGTCAAAATTGCAGCTGTCGTAAGAATCGACCTCGGCGCCAACAGCCTTCTTCACATCATCGCGGTTCAGGTACTCGGAGATCCAGCCCATCTGTGGGTAGCACAAGTTGCTAGTATCTTTGCACGGCCCGCGAATGTCGTAAACATTGCGGCCGGTGCCCTGGTAGGGCCCAAGAAGTGCGTTGTTGCAATATATGGCAGCAGGGACGCAACTCCAGACACTCTGAGAGTTGTAGCAGCCCTCGATGAGAGATTGGCAGCGTGGCAACGCATTGTCCATGGCACGGCACTGAGACTCGTCAAGAACAGCGGGCCAACCACCCTCACCGCAAGCCATGGGGCGGTACTCCTCATACTGGGTCAAGGGGTCGGTCAGGCCATTGCCGATGAGCACGGACTTGAGGTTGATATTTCGGTCTTTGTGGGCCAAGATTTCATGTGCAAAGACAGGAATGTAGTGACCAGCGTACGACTCGCCAGCAATATGGAAGTCCTGGTGGGCGTACTGAGGGAATTGCTTGAAGAAGAGAGTTATTAGGGCGTAGACATCCTTGCCGGCAGCAACTGTGTTGCTGACGGATTGGCCGGAATACGAGTATCCGACATTGACGGGTTGGTCGAGGAAAATAACAGACGCGTTGGCATTCCACGAGTGCGGATTGTTCACAATCTTGATGTTCTCATCGATGGCCGAAGGGCCAAGCTCAAAGAAGAGGCCGGTCAGCGAGGAGCAGCCGGGACCACCGTTAAGCCAGAGCACGACAGGGTCGTTCTTGGGGTCATTTCGGGACTCGAAGAACCCTAGAAGATAAGTCAGCTATTGGCGGGAAATAGAGAGCAAGGTATCAAGGAAGGGATCAAGGAAGGGACCCAATTGCCGTCTAGTTCGACTTACAGTAAAATAGATGCTTGTCGTTGTCGTCGTCATCGAGGTAGCCGCTGTACTGCTTGACCTTGTCGATGCCCAGCTTTGACGGGTCGACAGCCTTGACGCGGAGGTTGTAGGCGGCGAGGCTGTCCCGGGCATCGGAGCCGCCAGCAGTCGCTGCAAAAGCGCTGGGCACCTCAGCGCCCTTGACAATGTAGTCCCAGTGGCTATCAGGCCGCCGTGTGTGCTTCTTGGGGCTCGAGAAGAAAGTCGACTTCTCAAAGGCGTCGGGAACCAGACGCTTAACGTCCTCCCAGAGAGCCTCTGCATCGGTGGTCATACCTTTGACGGCCTCTTGAAGAGCAGCGAGCGGGCCGGTGGCCGAAAGGACATCGTCGGTATCGCTCAGGGGCCTCTTAGCATCACCGAGGATATGCTGCTGGCTGTTCAGCGGCGACAAAATTGACGCCGAAGCCGCACCAACAAGGACGGCTGACGCGGCAATGCGCATGATGGGCAAGGGCAGTAGGCGAAGCTGAGAAATCAACGATGATTGGAGTGTTTGGGACTTGAAGCTTGACAATGGATGCAGCTTGAAAATGGAGGAGCAGAGGTTGAGAGAATAATAAGTAGAAGAAGAGGCAAAGAGAGGAAGAGGAGAAGGGACGAAGAGGTGCTGGGCTCAAAACCGGAGGGTCGGCCTAACAAGGCAGCTGCAACCAAACGTTATCTAGCAGCAGATATGACATGCACGCTGAAACAAGGCGGGCGATGACAGCACCTTTCGGCCAGGCAACGCGCGGAGTGGGGAAGTGTGACTGGTTCCCAACCCTGCATCAGCGGGTGTTTACAGTGTTTAAATATACATCCATACTGTATTTTAACATAGTACGCACGTGCACTTCGACCTATGAGAGCAGCAATTTACCTACCAGTGGAAGACTCCTTTACGTCTTCGAGTACTCGTAGATTGATTTTCAGGAGCACGAGTTGTAGCAAGGAAAGTCGGCCTATCGTAGAGTGACACCCACACAAAGACATGCTTGCAGAATGTCGCCCAAAACAAAGCAGTAATACACTCGACCACTGCTGCGAGCAAAATACTCATAATGATTAATAGGTGGGCTGAGGGAAGGCGCGGGGCATCTTGAGTCACTCACCGTCTATTCCTCCTTAGTAATCTTAAGGCAAGGCGTGCGAGAAAGGATTTTTGCAGACTCCGACACCACAGCGCCCTGTCAATAATAACAGCACCTGGTCACTATTTGTTCCTGACCTTTTTTTTTTGCCGAACTTTGTCTCTTGCAGCTTTTCCCTGGACCGTTTCCGAAACCTTATTCCCACAACGAGAGAGAGACATACATGCATATCTGACCGTTGCGAGCTCGAAAGGCGACCAGAAAAGCAAACAAACACAAAAAGAGCCCCACAAACCGAACAGAAGAATAGAGAGACAAAAGCGAAAGAAACGCCCTGAATCTTGACAATGTCTCGCCAGATCAACCAGCCGTCAAACCAGATTAAGTTGACCAACGTGTCACTAGTTCGCCTCAAGAAGGGCAAGAAGCGCTTCGAGATCGCGTGCTACAAAAACAAGGTGCTGGAGTGGCGGTCGGGCATCGAGAATGACCTCGATAACGTTCTGCAGATCCCCAACGTTTTTCTCAATGTGTCTAAGGGTCAGACTGCACCAGTGGCCGAGCTGACAAAGGCATTTGGCCGCGAGGCCACCACCCAATCCGTCATGCTCGAAATATTACGCCGTGGCGAGCTTCAAGTCGGCGACAAGGAGAGAGCAGCACAGCTAGAACGTGTGCATCACGAAGTCGTCGACTTGGTGGCGGGCAAGTTGGTGGATCCGCGCACCCGGCGCGTGTATACAACAGGCATGATCGAGAAGGCCCTCGATATGCTTAGTGCCCAAGCACACCAGCAGCAGGAGCTGAAGCAACAGGACCTGAAGCAACAGGAGTTGAAGCAGCAACAGCAGCTGCAGTCAACCCCAGAAGATGGAGTCATCGAAAAAGAGGCCCCCACCACCGCGCCCAAGGTGCCTATCTGGACAGGCGTTACGGCCACCAAGAGCGCCAAATCCCAAGCCCTTGATGCCATGAAGGCCCTAATTGCTTTGCAGCCCATCCCCGTCATGCGTGCGCGCATGCGCCTGCGCGTTACCTGTGCTACAAGCGTGCTCAAGCAGGCTATCAAGGGTCCGGTGGCATCATCGTCTGCGGCATCCAGCGGTTCCGGAAAGCATGCAGGTAAAAGGGGTGCCTCTGATGGTGTATCGACTGTGCTGCCACCATCTGACGAAGACGGAGCCGACGCTGCTCAGCGCAAAGCTCCCGGCACAGTAAAGGACCGGATTCTCAGCTACGTGGAGCAAGTTGAGAGCCAAGACGTTGTAGGGTCAAGCTGGGAAGTTGTTGGCTTTGTGGAACCTGGTGCCTTCAAGCCCTTGTCCGACTTTGTCGACAACGAGACACGGGGTCAGGGCCGAGTTGAGGTCCTGGACGTGGCGGTGACACACGACGATTAGACCTGATCTTCTTATTTTTGTATTTGACTTGCTGTCATGTTGCATGGATTTGGCGTCATAGGAAATGCGCTTGCATTGAAAATACATGTGGAAATTCATTGGAGGGAAAGGGGGCCATTTGTCTACAGCATTTCACATCAAAACATCGAGGGTTTCTTTGTGGAGAATTTTCTTAGCATTCATATTCAACTTGTTCACATATCTTGCCCATTACCGTGTCTAGACAGAGGTCATATTGCGGAAAAACACAGTTAACTTATTTAGAAGGCAGGGTAGGCGCAAGGTTTTAGTCTATCTTCACATGCATTGTCAAGTAAACAAGCGACATCCGCTTTGAGTGTCTTTGATTTTTTTTATTCTTTTTTTACTCCGCCTCTCGATAGGAGAGCCTGTAAAAGACTAACAAGAAGAACAGTAGTAAAAAAAATGAAAGAGATACACCCGAGCCATGTTCCCTGATCGTACCAAACCAATGCTCCCTTTTTCCATAGAAGTCGTTTTCTTCTTTAACCACCCTTCTTCTTGGACACACCGACAGTCCGGCCGCGACGACCAGTCGTCTTCGTGTGCTGGCCGCGAACGCGCAGGCCCCAGTAATGGCGCAGACCACGGTGGGAGCGGATCTTCTTGAGGCGCTCGAGATCCTCACGGAGCTTCGAGTCGACACCGTTGGCGAGAATCTGGCTGTCCTTGCCGTCGACGATATCGCGCTGACGGTTAAGGAACCACTATATAGAGGTCAGTACGCTGTCCATCTTCAAGTCCCAGTGCGCAGAAAGGAGAAGTGAAACCGTACCGTAGGAATCTTGTACTGCGTAGGAGCCTGAAGGATGCTGACTATCCGCTCCAGCTGCTCAGCCGTGAGCTCACCAGCGCTGAAGACAAAGTCAGTATAATGGTCCCTATTGCCACACAGCCCTGGCCCTAGAAGAACAATAACGATGTTGCTACTATCCAAAACTAGCGCCGTGAGTAAAACACACCGGAGGTTCAGATCGATATCGGCCTTCTTCGCGACGATGTTGGCATAGCGGCGACCGCAACCCTTGATCTTGGTCAGGGCGTCTGTGTTTTCCAAGTCAGCCATTTGTCCCATGTCTCTCCAAAACACCAGCAACGACCCGCGGTATGAGGCTGTACTAACAGACGACCTTCTGCTTGCCATCGATGTTCGTGTTCAGCAGACGGATGATCTATCCTCCGAAAAATATCGTTAGTGATCTCTGTTTTTCGTGTTCGGTATTTGATGTCGTTTGCGGCTTGAATCGAGTAGCACGGGGCCGTCCCAGTGCGCCATGAACATGAGTCGGGGAGAGAAAGAAAAATGCGCGAGGAAGGTCGGCCGGTTGTGGAAGTTAACATACGAACTGAAAGTTATCTGCAAGTCAATGTTAGCAATCACTGATTCCGTCGTCATGACATTGGGTCTGCTGGCGGTACTCTTTGACGAGACCGATGCCAACGAGCACGAAAACATATATCGAACAAATATACTCACTCTTTTCACCTCCGACGAGAGACATGGTGGGCAACTTCTTCGTCTGTCCGACGGTGGAATGCTGCTCTACCTGTGGTTGATGGTGATTTACGATGTTAGGAAGAGGAGGAAGGAAACATCGGTAGACAAACTATTTTCTGCAAAAAATTTCCCACGCAAAGTGGAGCAAAAGGGCAGTGGTGAGAAATTATACGGTTGGTGCGACTGCTCGGAAAAACATAAATGCTAAGCGATAGGGTTCAAGTGGGATAAGGTAAACGCAATCACGTGCTGTATTGTTAGGTCCCGTGACATTATTCCCACTTCCATCCTACATGTATTACTAATAATACGCCGTTCAAGTTATTTTCCTTTTGCTGCTGCTGTTTGCTCTCTCACCAATAGCGGGGGTGGGGTTGTTTTAGGACGGCAGAAAAAAAAACTACCGCGAAAAAAAAATTAGCAGAGAAAGCGATAATAAGGAGTGAAAAAAGATCTAGCCTTGCACGAGAGCGAGAATGGGGAGGGAAAAAGGAGAGAGAAAGCTACCTTTTTTTCTTTCTCTTGCAATGGATTGCAGACCATCGGTCCATCCGGCGATTGCAGCTGCCCGTCCTTTTGTAGGTCGGTATAAATAATGAAAACCTTTTGTTTTCTATTGTTTTCTATATCCAGCTTGAACAAGGAATCAATTTTCTCGAGACGTTGTTTCTCATTCTCCGAAAATGGCTTCGTCGTCTCCCTCCCTCACGGTCCTCCTAGTCGGTAACGGCGGCCGCGAACATGCCTTGGCCTGGAAACTCGCGCAGTCTCCGCGCGTCAGTCGCATCCTCGCCGTCCCCGGCAACGGCGGCACGGCCACCTGCCCTAAGGTTGAGAACATCGCCGGCAGCGTGGCCACGGCCGAGGACTTCCCCAGCCTGGTCGCCCTGGCGCAGCGCGAGGGCGTTCGTCTCGTCGTGCCCGGCCCCGAGGCCCCACTGGTCGAGGGCATCGAGGGCCACTTCCGCGCGGTCGGCATCCCCTGCTTCGGACCCAGCAAGGAGGCCGCCATCCTCGAGGCCAGCAAGACATACTCCAAAGACTTCATGCAGCGCCACAGCATCCCCACAGCCGCCTACCGCAATTTCTCTGACTACGCCGCCGCATGCCGATACATTGAGGAGCTCGTTCCCGCGTCGCGGACCGCCGACTTGTCCCCCAATCCGGCCATCGTAATTAAGGCCACCGGCATCGCCGCCGGTAAGGGCGTCATCCTGCCGCACACCCGCGTCGAGGCCTTGGCCGCCCTCAAGAGCATCATGGTCGACCTCGAGTTTGGTGCCGAGGCCGGCTCCGAGGTCGTCGTCGAGGAGTTCCTCGACGGCGACGAGCTCAGCATCCTGACCTTCTCCGACGGCTACACCTTCAAGTCGCTGCCCGCCGCCCAGGACCACAAGCGCATCTTTGACGGTGACCTGGGCCCCAACACCGGTGGCATGGGCTGCTACGCGCCCACCAACCTGGCCACACCCGAGCTGCTCGCCCGCATCGACCGTGAGGTGCTCGCACCCACCTTTGCCGGCATGCGCAAGGACTGGGCGCCGTTCCGCGGCCTGCTGTTCACGGGCCTCATGATCGCGCCCGACGGCACGCCCAAGACCCTCGAGTACAACGTGCGCTTCGGCGACCCGGAGACCCAGACCGTCCTGCCCTTGCTCTCGGCCGACACTGACCTAGCCGAGGTCATGCTGGCCTGCACAAGCGGCTGCCTCGACTCCGTGTCCATCAAGACCGACAACAAGTTCAGCGCCACCGTCGTCGTCGCGTCCGGCGGCTACCCGGGCTCCTATGCCAAGGGTACACCCATGACCGTGCGCGAGCCGGTCGCCGGGTCGGGCATCACCATCTTCCACGCAGGCACCAAGCGCTCCGCCGCAAGCGAGCTGCAGACGTCCGGCGGTCGCGTGATTGCGGCTAACGCCACGGCCGACACCCTCGAAGCCGCCGTCGCCAAGGCGTATGCCGAGGGCATCCCGCTGATCCAGTTCGACAAGATGCACTTCCGCAAGGACATTGCCCACCGCGCGTTCCGGACGAACAAGCCGTGCGCCGCCGCAGCAGCAGCAGCGGAGTCTTTGTCCTACGCCGAGGCCGGCGTTAGCATCGAGGCTGGAAATGCACTCGTTGAACGGATCAAGAAGGCTGTGGCCTCGACGGCCATCCCCGGTGCCGATGCCGAGATTGGCGGCTTCGGCGGCGAGGTTGATCTCGCCAAAGCGGGTTTGCCCGCGTCGAGCACGCTGCCCATCATCGTTGGCGCCATCGACGGCGTCGGCACCAAGCTCAAGATTGCCCTTGCGCTGGGCAAGCACGACACCGTCGGCATCGACCTCGTCGCCATGAACGTCAACGACCTAGTCGTCCAGGGCGCCCGCCCGCTCATGTTCCTCGACTACATTGGCTGCAGCAAGCTCGACAGCGACGTGGCTGCCGCCTTTGTCGAAGGCGTGGCCGCGGGCTGCCGCGCCGCGGGCTGCGCACTCGTGGGCGGCGAGACCGCTGAGATGCCGGGCATGTACCAGGGCGGGGAATACGACGCCGCGGGTGCCGCCATTGGCGTCATGCAGGCCGACGCGCGCCTGCCGCGCCTGGACGCCATGGTCCCCGGCGACGTGCTGCTTGGCGTAGCGTCGAGCGGTGTGCATTCCAACGGCTTCTCACTGGTGCGCCGGATTGTCGAGCGCGCCGGCGTGGCGTACTCGGACGTGTCGCCGTGGGCGGCCGATAGCACCGTCGGCGCGAGCCTGCTGACGCCGACGCGCATCTACGTGCGTTCGCTGCTCAGCGTCGTGCCACACATCAAGGGCTTGGCCCATATCACGGGCGGCGGTCTGACGGAGAACGTGCCGCGGATGCTGCCCCCGCACCTGGCGGCTAGCATCGACGTGACCGCGTGGCCCGTGCCGCCCGTGTTTGCCTGGCTGCGCCAGCAAGGCAACGTCGCTGCCGCCGAAATGGGGCGGACGTTCAACAACGGCATCGGCATGGTGGTGGCTGTTGGCGCGGCAGAGGCAGCACAGGTGACAGCGAAGCTGCAGGCGGCAGGCGAGACCGTCTTCCACATTGGTCAGCTGACGGCGCGGGAAGGCGCCACGAGCGAGGCATGCGTCCTGAAGAATCTGGATTCATGGGCATGATTGTTTCCGTAATTCTGTGCATTTTGTTGTTGTGTAGAGTTTCATGTGGGTTTTCATCCGAAAAGAAGGCGATGTGAATGCTCGCGATTATATTAGGGATTTTCAAAAAATTAACGGTGCATCATGAGATAGAAAAATACAGATAACGGCACTGATATCCAGAGGAGATCACGTAGAGGCAAAATGCGATAGACAAGTCGAAAAGAAGGAGACAAGAAAAAACCAAGAACAATAACGCGTGTCATATGGTTATCCAAGTAACAAGCTGATTGCCCAATGATGCTGATGTATGCAAAAAACCGGTCTGTGAAAATCATACTAAAACAAGACTATGTAAAAGTGAAATACAACAGATAGAAAGCCGAAGCACAAAAACAATTATGTCAGTAATATCTGCCTGTAACGTTTACCTTTCCTCTACACCGATGAGGCTCTTGGGAAGAAAAGACCAGACAGTCCCGATGATGGAGATGACAGTAGACAGCACTAATATGGTGTACTGAAAGAGTTTATCTTTGTACGACATGTCGTGACCAAAGAGCTTGAGATGAAACAGAATCGGAAGTCTAGGAGTTGTTAGAAACTACTGATGGGACTCGAGGGGGGAAAAAGAGGCAGCACATACGTAACACAAATGGTAAAGCACAAAGCGCTGCCCATGAACGCCATAATGCTGTCAAAAGCCGGAAACAGAATAGATATGATCAAGAACATGACAATGGTCAGTATGCGGATGGCGATCTTGGCGAAGACGCGGAAATACATGGACCGGCCGGCCAGGGCCGACGTGTCCGAGGCGGACTGCTGGTGCATGCCGGTCAGGACCTCGATCGTGGTGATTATGGGCCGGGCGTTGAGCGGGATCTTTGTGAGCGGGATGATTGCGATAAAAATGCACAAGAAGATGGTCAAGGCGCGGGAGTAGCCCGACGTGGTCAGAATGTTCGCGGTAATCTCGTCCATGACGTCGTCTCCGAACATGAGGAGGCCGGCCACGGCGGTGACGGTGTCCAGGATATACTAAAGATTATTGGTCGGTCAGTCGGAGTATGGAGAGAAAGAAATTATAACAAGTAAAGAGAGAGATTCTGCCCTACCGTAAAAGAGAATGTGACTTTGACTGCCCGGGCGTACTTGTATGGGTGTCTCATATCCCGGTAGATCTATGAAGGTCAAGTACACAAGTTAGAGGTGCAGTCTAAATATGGAGAATATGGCATATCGCGACACGCACGTTTGGAAACACGCTGTGGCCACCCCAGGGCGACATCAAGAGACCAAAAGACAGCGGCAGCGTGAGCCAGTTGGCCGGCAACATGTAAGTAACGGCTGGCTCAATCAATGAGCCGGGGGTTGTCTTTTTTGTGAAGCCATCAATGACGACAATGGCGACGACTGGAAGAAGAAAGGTCAGCGCGATCGACTAATTTATAGGAGTAGAAAGTAGATAGAAGGCGATATAGACGTACTGCTGAAGCAAGACACGATACCAATGATGCTCGTGACGCTCAGTAGGCGCATCGGTAGGAAGTTGAGCGGAACCATGATGAGACAGCACAAGATCTTCCACTCGATCAGAGATAGCAGGCCCGGGAATAGCAGGTCTAGCGAGTCTGCAAAGAGCACGATGAGGGCCACGCAGGCGGCCATGAGCTCGACCGTGAACAGCAGGCTTGTCACGAGGCGGGCACGGGGCCCAAAGGAGATGAACGCCAGGTCGGAGAACGTGATGACCACGGGGTCCAGCTCCATGCACTTGGCCAGCAGGCGCGCCGTCCAGGCGGTCACGGCGGCGGCCAAGAACAGGATGACCATACCACAGATCCAGCCGGCGTACTTGATGCCCATGGGCAGGCTGAGAAGCCCGACGCCGATTAGGACGTTGATTGAGTTGAAGATGGTCTGGGGTAGCGTGGACTGGCCCTCGACGGTCAATATGATCTTGCCGTCTTCTTCGACCTCCTTGACTAGAATAGCGGGCCGCTCGCCATCGGGGACGCCAAGGTCATCTTCCTGCTGCTGCCGCCACAGCGCCCCAGCCTGAGCCATCGATGCGGCTTGACTGCCAGGGCCAATGCGGCCGGCCATGGCGCCGTAGCTCAGCGCCGCCGGTGAGTCAATTGACCCGTATCCGCTGCTGCGGTACGTGCGGTAGGAGCCATAGCTGCCAACGACCGGCGGCGAGCCGCTCTCGGTGGTAGCCGCGTTCGCCGCAGCGGCCGAGGCCAAATGCGGCGGCCAAGCAAATATGGACGAGGTGCTGCCGGAACGGAATGTGCGCGTTGGCACGGACGAGTCGAGGAGGCCCTTGTGCTCGGAAGGCCCCTGTTGATGGTCCTGGTGTTGTTCGTCGGCAGCAGTCGTGCTTTGTCCCGGTAAGGCGCTGCCGGGCTCGGACGGCGGGCCACCTAAAGAGACGTTTTCGGACGAGGACGCTACGGCGAACGTATCTCCAGCTTCGAGGTGCTGTCGCAGCAGAGACATAAATGGGGGCGGCGTGCCACGAAACGAGCCGGGCCCGGCCGTCTCGCCGCCGGCATTGTCATAGTGTGTGCCTTCTCCATGCGGCCCGCCAAAGATGGGTTCTTGATCGCCCGCAAAGATAAACGAAGGCCGCTGCGGGATGACCTCGGTGAAGCCGGCGGCTCGTTGGAAGCTCCGCGTGAATGAACGGATGCTGTTGACACCGCCAATGTCGGTCAAGGCGGCCAAGCGGGCACCAACGGAGGACCTGTTGTTGTTGCCAAGACGTTAGACCCTAGGGAGGATGATACAAACACATTCGGCGATGCAGCCGTCACAGGTGGGTTCGTTACCTCCTCCGTCGTAAAGGGGGCCAGTCCCCAGCACCTCTGTGACCCGCATCGTCGTACGGATCCCTCCCCTCGTCGTCCTGGTCTAGCAGCCGAGACGAAACTGCGTCATCGCCGTCGTCATCAGCACCGCCGCTGCCTCTGCGCAGAGCAGCGAACTGTACGTTGCGGAACCCGGCCGAAGAGACGCTGCCGGTCCGAAAAGGCGAGTCGGTGACGGCCGAAGTAGAAAAGGTGGGCGTGGTGCTGGGGTCGTCATTGTGGTTCATGCTCCCGCCGGGCGCATTCGAGATGCCTCCCGGGGCCATTGGGGAGGCAGAACGTTGCCGTCAAAGGCGGGGAAACGGTAGACGACGGCGAGAGAACGCCCAAAAAACTCGAGACTGTTGTCGAGATTGCAAAATCTGTTGGTGTCGTCCCTGTGTTCCCAAAACGGCGGCAGGTTTCGTGGCGCCCGGCAGCTTCCTTCCTCGTCTTGCTAGACGCTCTCCAATTGGAGGTGATAATGTCGTGTAAGGACAACTCCTGGAGATGCAAAGAACAGCAAAATGGCATGAACAAGACACGAAAGCTACGAGAAAGTATCACGAAGAAACGAAATGAAGCGAAAACGCGAAAACGAAAGGAAGAAGACCAAGAGGCTTCCCAAGCTACGATAGGCAAGTCGAAAAAAGGAAAGGAAAAACGAGGCCCTCCGCCGAATAGATAGCGGGAAAACATTTAGAGCATTGTTTTAGTCGCACCGGTGGTGCTAACGAGGAGATAAAGATAAGATCTCGACTAAAAGTGGCACGGCCTGCACGATCCTATCTCTCGTATCTGACATACAGGGTCTTCTTGTTTGTGGAGTACATTGGCGCTACGACCATTTCGAACAGCTTGTGATTTCTCTTTGTCATCGCAGCCATGGTGAGGAGGAAGAGGGGCACATAGCACTCGGAGCCATATTTTCTACCGCGAAGAGAGGATTAGACAGCGTCGTGACACATAGCAGCAGTATCTTAAACAGGAAAAACAGGAAACTGAGTTAGTTTGCGGAGTAATATTCCTCCTCATAAGACAATTTTCAAGACCGCATCCTGACGACGTCGATCTCATTCGTGCCGTTTATCGTACGAGTACGAGTACGCTTCACTTTATGTGGAATTTATACTGTATTCGGTTCGACATAACGCTATACCTGGAGGCCGTTTTGAGCGTCAACATTTTACTGCGTTTCGCGGCGCCAAAGTCACAAGGAAATGACCCTAGGCTGAGTCCTGGTCTTCCCACGCCAGCGAAGAAGTTGTTAGCCACAGTCGTCCTGTAGGCGCAGTATTCCGTTTCGACTAACTATTATTTACATATGCGTTTTGGCTAATCAGGGCACAATGGCCCTGTGAAACGCAAGATGTGCAACGATCAAACGTCACGAACAAGGGCGGTAGCACTCCCTATATCGCTGTCGTTATTAATATTGCCGTCTTCTTTTCCCCTATCCTTGCTGCCTTACCATGACAAAATCAGTCACCCGATGCTCTGGGAACGGCGAGAATCAGTTCTGCACATCTCAGCAATCTTGGCAATCGATATTCGTCGCTCTTTATGCGTTTCCCTTTGAGACGAAGGGTTTGCAGTATTCCCTTCGACGTGTATTGGCTTTTATGGTAAAAGCAGCAGTTTTTGCCGGTTTTGTGAACGACGAAATTCGACGACGATACCCTTTTATCTTATTATTCTTAGGGGATAGAAATAGGAGAAAATAGAAGTAAAAATGGTATTTCAATATATATTTATATACCATAATCTCCAGAGCAGGGAATCGTAGACTCTTTGAAGAAAACCTTTGTCATTCGTAAGCACCTCCAGGGTTGGTATAAGACATAAAACGAAAAGAATAGAAGAAGAAAAAACAGAAAGAAGCCAAATCAAAAGGGTAAAACAAGAAGTGTTGTGTTAGATTTATATACGAGAAACGTCGAAGGCAGTGTGCCTGTCATCAAGACAAGACGCCGATTTTGTGTCTCCACCGACCACCACGATCTAAGCAGCGGGAACGGCAACAATCTGCACGCCAACGCCACCACCAGACGCAGCAGCAGCAGCCGGAGCCGAGGATGCAATAGCGGCAGCTCCCGCAACGACCGCGGCTGCCGCGGTAGAAGCAGCAGCAGTAGTAGAAGGTGAAGCGGCAGTCGTTACCACCGAAGCAGCAGCAACGCTGCTAGTTGTAGCAACTGCAGTCGTCGCCGTTGTGAGTGTCGCCGACCCAACGTTCGCAACGGAGCCAACGCCACCTGCCAGGGCGGCAGCGGCAGAATTAAGGCTCGAGGCGGATCCAAGCGTCAGGCCACTGAGCTCCAGTGCTGCAATTTCCTCGGCCTGAAGTACGGCCGACTGGAGGTTGAAAAGAGACAGGCCGTTACTGTTATAGAGAGAGCAGTCTTCACTGAACTGGGTAATGTCCTCAACCAACAGGGTATTTTGGTTGGGCAAGATAATATTGGCAGGATCCGCAACAACCTGTGCACCGTTGGGGAGACTAGGCGCTTTGGAACCGTACGGAAGGATGATCGTCTGGTTAATCTGACCAAACGGGTTGTTGGGGTCAAAAGCAGCAACTTGGGGGGTGCTGCTATTCCCGGACACAGCTGAAGCAGATGCCGAAGCCGCCGAGACGACCGAAGCCACCACGGCTGACGGTAGAGCTGTTGCATTTGCACCGAGAAGGCCAGCCAAGTTGAGAGTGGGTGTGGCCACACCAATCGTAACTGGGTTGGCCGCTGTCAGCATGACTACGACGGAGCTTTGGGGTTGGCCATTGTCCGCCAGCAGCTGGTTGACCATATAACGAGTGTTGCGTGATTTGGAGTCTCGGAGGTCAACAAGCTCTGTCACGGCGACAATAACTGTGTTCTACGATGCGAAAATTAGATCTTGGGCATAAGGCAATGGCAGGAAGAAGGTAAAAATTGGAAGTGGTTGCTTACAACTTGGGAAAACCGAGCCAGGAAATGGTTGACCCGGATGTTGTTCTTGATCGTCTCGACTTCTTCAACAAGCGCCAACTGAGACTGCACAAGAGCAGAGAATTCTTGTTCTGCGACGAGAGCCAGCTGGTTGACCAGACCCAAGTTTTCCTCGACAACTGTCACTTCGGACTGCACCACCGTCTGCTGGATGATAATTGTGCTGCCCTCGTTATGCAATTTAGCGGACGATTTCCCACCCTTTGCATCACGGGCCAAAATACGGCGGTCAACAATGCCAGCAGCGTGGCCCACAGATGCAGGCGCTTTTAGTTTGTTAGGAAAAGAAATATGCAGAATCAATATCCGCCCGGGGGAAGAAAAAAGGGGGGGGGGGGGGGGGGGGGCCCACACCACAACAAAAAAAAAAGCCAAAAAGGGCCAAGGCTAACAAAACAATCGTGAAAAAAAATGTTTAGTGAAAGAAA